>JAKGGE010001146.1:0-20469 GCA_023748175.1 Hoolock leuconedys | reverse complement strand
AAAAAGGAAATATCTTCACATAAAAACTAGACAGAAGCATTCTGACAAACTTCTTTGTGATGTGTGCATTCATGTCACAGAGTTGAACTTTACTTTTGATAGAGCAGTTTTGAAACACTCTTTTGTAGAATCTGCAAGTGGACATTTGGAGCACTTTGAGGCCTATGGTGGAAAAGGAAATATCTTCACATAAAAACTAGACAGAAGCATTCTGAGAAACTTCTTTGTATTGTGTGCATTAATGTCACAGAATTGAACCTTACTTTTGATTGAGCAGTTTTGAAACTCTCTTTTGTAGTATCTGCTAGGGACATTTTGAGTGGTTTGAGGCCTATGGTGGAAAAGAAATATCTTCACATAAAACCAGAAAGAAGCATTCTGACAAACTTCTTTGTGATGTGTGCATTCATGTCACAGAGTTGAACTTTACTTTTCATAGAGCAGCTTTGAAACACTCTTTTGTAGAATCTGCAAGTGGACATTTGGAGCACTTTGAGGCCTGTGGTGGAAAAGGAAATATCTTCACATAAAAACTAGACAGAAGCATTCTGACAAACTTCTTCATGATGTGTGCATTCATCTCACAGAGTTGAACCTTACTTTTGATTGAGCTGTTTTGAAACATTCTTTTTGTAGAGTCTGCAAGTGGACATTTGGAGCACTTTGAGGCCTATGGTGGAAAAGGAAGTATCTTCACATAAAAACCAGATAAAAGCATTCTGACAAACGCCTTTGTGATACGTACATTCTTCTCACAGAGTTGAACTTTACTTTTGATAGAGCAGTTTTGAATCCATCTTTTTGTATTATCTGCCATGGGACATTTTTTGCCTTTTGAGACCTATCTTGGAAAGGCAAATATCTTCATATAAAAACTAGACAGAAGCATTCTGACAAACTTCTTTGTCATGTGTGCATTAATGTCACACAGTTGAACCTTACTTTTGATTGAGCAGTTTTGAAACACTCTTTTTGTAGGATCTGCAAGTGGACATTTGGAGTGCTTTGTGACCTATGGTGGAAAAGAAAATATCTTCACATAAAAACTAGACAGAAACCTTCTGACAAACTTCCTTGTGATGTGTCCATTCATCTCACAGAGTTGAACCTTACTTTTCATAGAGCAGCTTTGAAACACTCTTTTGTAGTATCTGCTAGGGACATTTTGAGTGGTTTGAGGCCTACGGTGGAAAAGGAAATACCTTCACATAAAAACCAGAAAGAAGCATTCTGAGAAACTTCTTTGTATTGTGTGCATTAATGTCACAGAATTGAACCTTACTTTTGATTGAACAGTTTTGCAACACTCTTTTTGTAGAATCTGCAATTGGATACTTGGAGCTCTTTGAGGCCTATGGTGGAAAAAGAAATATCTTCGGATAAAAACTACAGAGAAGTGTTCTGACAAACTTCTTCATGATGTGTGCATTCATCTTACAGAATTGAACTTTACTGTTGATGGAGCAGCTTTGATACACTCTTTTAGAAGGATCTGCAATTGGACATTTAGAGCGCTTTGAGGCCTACGGTGGAAAAGGAAATATCTTCACATAAAAACTAGACACAAGCATTCTGACAAATGACTTTTGATAACTGCATTCTTCTCAGAGAGTTGAACTTTACTTTTCATAGAGCAGTTTTGAAATTATCTTTTTTAGCATCTGCCAGGGACATTTAGAGCAATTTGAAGCCTCTCTTGGAAAGGGAAATATCTTCATATAAAAACAAGAGAGAAGTAATCTGACAAACTTCTTTATGATGTGTGCATTCATGTCACAGAGTTGAACCTTACTTTTGATAGAGTAGTTTTGAAACACTCTTTTTTAGATTCTGCAAGTGGAGGTCAGGAGCACTTTGAGGCCTGTGGTGGAAAAGGAAATATCTTCATATAAAAACGAGACAGAAGCATTCTGACAAACTTCTTCGTGATACGTGCATTCATCTCACAGAGTTGAAGTTTACTTTTGATAGAGCAGTTTTGAAACTCTCTTTTTGTAGTATCTGCTAGGGGACATTTTGAGTGGTTTGAGGCCTATCTTGCAAAGGGAAATATCTTCACATAAAAACTATACAGAATCATTCTGAAAAAATTCTTTGTGACGTGTCCATTAACGTCACAGAAGTGAACTTTACTTTTGATTGAGCAGTTTTGAAAAACTCTTTTCGTAGAATCTGCAAGTGGACATTTTGAGCACTTTGAGGACTGTGATAGAAAAAGAAATATCTTCAAATAAAAACTACACAGAAGTATTCTGACAAACTTCTTTGTGATGTGTGCATTCATCTCACAGAGTTGAACCTTACTTTTGATAGAGCAGTTCTGAAACACTCTTTTTGTATATTCTGCAAGTGGAGATTTGGAACGCTTTGAGGCCGGTGTTGAAAAAGGAAATATCTTCATATAAAAACAAGACAGAAGTATTCTGACAAATTTCTTCATTATATGTGCATTCATCTCACAGAGTTGAACTTTACTTTTGATAGAGCAGTTTTGAAACTCTCTTTTTGTAGTTTCTGCAAGAGGACATTTGGAGTGGTTTGAGGCCTATCTTGGAAAGGGAAATATTTTCACATAAAATCAAGAGAGAAGCATTCTGACAAACTTCGTTTTGATGTGTGCATTAATGTCACAGTGTTGAACCTTACTTTTGATTGAGCAGTTTTGAAAAACGTTTTTTGTAGGATCTGCAACTGGTCATTTGAAGCACTTTGAGGCCTATGGTGGAAAAAGAAATATCTCCACATAAAAACTACAAAGAAGTATTCTGATTAACTTCTGGTGATATGTGCATTCATCTCACAGAGTCGAACTTTACGTTTGATAGACCAGCTTTGAAACACTCTTTTTGTAGAATCTGCAAGTGGACATCCGGAGCGCTTTGAGGTCTATGGTGCAAAAGGAAATATCTTCACATAAAAGTAGACAGAAACATTCTGACAAACTTCTTTGTGATGTGTGCATTCAGCTCACAGAGTTGAAACTTAGTTTTTCTAGAGCAGCTTTGAAACAATCTTTTTGTAGAATCTGCAGTTGGACATTTGGAGCACTTTGAGGCCTGCAGTGGAAAAGGAAATATCTTCACATAAAAACTAGACAGAAGCATTCCGACAAAGGACTTTGTGATACATGCATTCAACTAACAGAGTTGAACCTTACTTATGATAGAGAAGTTTGGAAACACTCTTTTTGTAGATTCTGCAAGCGGAGATTTGGAGTGCTTTGAGGCCAATGGTGGAAAAGTAAATCTCTTCATATAAAAACGAGACTGAAGCATTCTGACAAAGGACTTTGTGATATGTGCATTCATCTCAAAGAGTTAAACTTTACTTCAGATAGAGCAGTTTTGAAACTCTCTTTTTGTAGTATCTGCAATGGGACATTTGGAGCGGTTTGAGGCCTATCTTGGAAATTGGAATACCTTCATATAAAAACTATACCTAAGCATTCTGACAAACTTCTTTGTATGTGTGCATTAATGTCACAGATGTGAGCCTTTTTTTTGATTGAGCAGTTTTGAAATAATTTTTTTGTAGAATGTGCAAGTGGACATTTCGAGCGCTTTGAGGACTCTGGTGGAAAAAGAAATACCTTCACATAAAAACTACACAGAAATATTCTGACAAACTTCTGTGTGATGTGTGCATTCATCTCACAGAGATGAACTTTACTTTTGATAGAGCAGCTTTGAAACACTCTTTTTTAAAAATCAGCAAGTGGACATTTGGAGCGGTTTGAGGCCTGTGGTGGAAAAGGTAATATCTTCACATAAAAACTAGACAGAAACATTCTGACAAACTTCTTTGTGATGGCATGCATTCATTTCACAGAGATGAACTTTACTTTTGATAGAGCAGTTTTGAAACTCTCTTTTGTAGTATCTGCAATGGGACATTTGGAGCGTTTGAGGTCTATGGTGGAACAGGAAATATATTCACATAAAACCAGACAGAAGCATTCTGACAAACTTCTTTTTAATTATAATTTTATTATTATACTTTAGGTTTTAGGGTACATGTGCACAATGTGCAGGCTTGTTACATATGTATCCATGTGCCATGTTGGTGTGCTGCATCCATTAACTCGTCACTTAACATTAGGTATATCTCCTAATACTCTCCCTCTCCCCTTCCCCCAGCCCACAACAGTCCCCAGAGTGTGAAGTTCCCCTTCCTGTGTCCATGAGTTCTCATTGTTCAATTCCCACCTGTGAATGAGAACATGTGGTGTTTGGTTTTTTGTCCTTGCGATAGTTTACTGAGAATGATGATTTCCAGTTTCATCCATGTCCCTACAAAGGACATGAACTCATCATTTTTTATGGCTGCATAGTATTCCATGGTGTATATGTGCCACATTTTCTTAATCCAGTCTATCATTGTTTGATATTTGGGTTGGTTCCAAGTCTTTGCTATTGTGAATAGTGCCACAATAAACAAACATGTGCATGTCTCTTTATAGCAACATGATTTATAGTCCTTTGGGTATATACCCAGTAATGGGATGGCTGGGTCAAATGGTATTTCTAGTTCTAGATCCCTGAGGAATCACCACACCGACTTCCACAATGGTTGAACTACTTTAAGTCCCACCAACAGTGTAAATGTGTTCCTATTTCTTCTCATCCTCTCCAGCACCTGTTGTTTCCTGACTTTTTAATGATCGCCATTCTAACTGGTGTGAGATGGTATCTCATTGTGGTTTTGATTTGCATTTCTCTGATGGCCAGTGATGATGAACATTTTTTCATGTGTTTTTTTTGGCCGCATAACTGTCTTCTTTCGAGAAGTGTCTGTTCATGTCCTTTGCCCACTTTTTGATGGGGTTGTTTGTTTTTTTCTTGTAAATTTGTTTGAGTTCATTGTAGACTCTGGATATTAGCCCTTTGTCAAATGAGTAATTTGCAAAAATTTTCTCCCATTCTGTAGGTTGCCTGTTCAATCTGATGGTAGTTTCTTTTGCTGTGAAGAAGCTCTTTAGTTTAATTAGATCCCATTTGTGAATTTTGGCTTTTGTTGCCATTGCTTTTGGTGTTTTAGACATGAAGTCCTTGCACATGCCTATGCCCTGAATGGTATTGCCTAGGTTTTCTTCTAGGGTTTTTATGGTTTTAGGTCTAACATGTAAGTCTTTAATCCATCTTGAATTAATTTTTGTATAAGGTGTAAGGAAGGGATCCAGTTTCAGCTTTCTACATATGGCTAGCCAGTTTTCCCAGCACCATTTATTAAATAGGGAATCCTTTCCCCATTGCTTGTTTTTGTTGTTTTTGTCAGGTTTGTCAAAGATCAGATAGTTGTAGATATGCGGCATTATTTCTGAGGGCTCTGTTCTGTTCCGTTGATCTATGTCTCTGTTGTGGTACCAGTACCATGCTGTTTTGGTTACTGTAGCCTGTAGTATAGTTTGAAGTCAGGTAGGGTGATGCCTCCAGCTTTGTTCTTTTGGCTTAAAATTGACTTGGAGTTGCGGGCTCTTTTTTGGTTCCATATGAACTTTAAAGTAGTTTTTTCCAATTCTGTGAAGAAAGTCATTGGTAGCTTGATGGGGATGGCATTGAATCTACAAATTACCTTGGGCAGTATGGCCATTTTCACGATATTGATTCTTCCAACCCATGAGCATGGAATGTTCTTCCATTTGTTTGTATCCTCTTTTATTTCATTGAGCAGTGGTTTTTAGTTCTCCTTGAAGAAGTCCTTCACATCCCTTGTAAGTTGGATTCCTAGGTATTTTATTCTTTTTGAAGCAATTGTGAATGGGAGTTCACTCATGATTTGGCTCTCTTTTTGTCTGTTATTGGTATACAAGAATGCTACTGATTTTTGTACATTGATTTTGTATCCTGAGACCGCTGAAGTTGCTAATCAGCTTAAGGAGATTTGTGATGTGTGCATTCATCTCACTGAGTTGAACCATCATTTTGATAGAGCAGCTTTGAAACACTGTTTTGTAGAATCTGCAACTGGACATTTGGATTGCTTTGAGGCCTATGGTGGGAAAGGAAATATCTTCACATAAAAACTAGACAGAAGAATTCTGACAAAGTACTTTAAGATGCGTGCATTCATCTCATAGTGTTGAACCTTACTTTTTATAGAGCAGCTTTGAAACACTTTTTTTGTAGGATCTGCAATTGGACATTTGGAGCGCTTTGCAGCCTATGGTGGAAAAGGAAATATCTTCACATAAAAACTAGACAGAGGCATTCTGACAAATGCCTTTGTGATATGTACATTCTTCTCACGGAGTTGAACTTTACTTTTAATGGAACAGTTTTGAAACTCTCTTTTGTAGTATCTGCAGTGGGACATTTGTAGTGGTTTGAGGCCTATCTTGGAAAGGGAAATATCTTCTCATAAAACCTAGACAGAAGCATTCTGACAAATTTCTTTGTGATGTGTGCATTAATGTCACAGAGTTGAACTCTACTTTTCATTGAGCAGTTTTGAAACACTCTTTTTGTAGAATCTGCAAGTGGACATTTGGAGTGCTTTGAGGCCTATGGTGGAAAAAGAAATTTCTTCACATAAAAGCTACACAGAAGTATTATGACAAACTTCTTTGTGATGTGTGCATTCATCTCACAGAGTTGAACCTTACTTTTGATAGAGTAGCTTTGAAACACTCTTTTTGTAGAATCTGCAAGTGGACATTTTCAGCACTTTGAGGTCTATGGTGGAAAAGGTACTACATTCATATAAAAACTAGACAGAATTTTTTTGACAAACTTCTGTGTGATGTGTGCATTCATCTCACAGAGTTGAACCTTTATTTTGATAGAGCTGTTTTGAAACTCTCTTTTTGCAGCATCTGCAAGAGGACATTTGGAGAGCTTTGATGCCTATCTTGGAAAAGGATATATCTTCACCTAAAATGTAGACAGAAGCAGTCTGACAAACTTCTTTGTGATATGTTCATTCATCTCAGAGAGTTGAACCTTGCTTTTGATTGAACAGTTTTGAAACACTCATTTTGTAGAATCTGCAAGTGGATATTTGGAGCGCTTGGAGGCCTATGGTCGAAAAGGAAATATCTTCACATAAAAACTAGACAGAAACATTGTGACAAACCTCTTTTTGATGTGTGCATTCATCTCACAGAGGTGAACATTACTTTTGATTGAGCAGCTTTGAAACACTCTTATTGTGGAATCTGCAAGTGGACATTTTGAGTACCATGAGGCCTATGATGGAAATGGAATCATCTTTACATAAAAACTAGATGGAAGCATTCTGTAAAACTTCTTTGTGATGTGTGCATTCATATCACAGAGTTAAAGCTTACTTTTGATGGAGCGGTTTTGAAACATTCTTTTTGAAGAATCTGCAAGTGGACATTTGGAGTGCTTTGAGGCCTATGGTGGGAAAGTAAAAAGTAGACCGAAGCATTGTGAAAAACTTCTATCTGATGTTTGCATGCATCTCACAGAGTTGAACCTTTCTTTTGATAGAGCAGTTTTGACATGCTTTTAGTAGAATCTGTGGTGGATATTTGCAGTGCTTTGAAGCCTATGGTGGAAAAGGAAATATCTTCACATAAAAACTAGACAGAAGCATCCTGAGAAACTTTTTTTTGAGGTGTGCCTTCACCTCACAAATTTCAACCTTACTTTTGATAGAGCAGCTTTGAAACCTTTATTTTGTTGAATCCGCTAGTGGACATTTGGAGTGCTTTGAGGCCTACAGTGGAAATAAAAATATTTTCACATAAAAACTAGACAGAAATATTCTGAAAAACTTCTTTGTGATTCGTGCATTCATCTCACAGAGTTGAACCTTACTTTGATAGAGAAGCTTTGAAACACTCTTTTGTAGAATCTGCAAGTGGACATTTGGAGTGCTTTGAGGCCTATCTTGGAAAACGAAATATCTTCACATAAAAAGTAGACAGAAATATTCTGACAAACTTCTTTGTGATGTGTGCATTCATCCCCCAGAGTTGAACCTTACTTTTGATAGAGCAGCTTTGAAACACTCTTTTTATAGAATCTGCATGTGGACATTTGGAGCGTTTTGAGGCCTATGGTGGTAAAGGAAACATCATCACATAAAATTAGATAGGAGAATTCTGACAAACTCCTTTCTGCTGTGTGCATTCATCTCACAGAGTTGAAGCTTACTTTTGATAGAGAAGCTTTGAAACACTCTTTCTGTAAAATCTGCAAGTGGACATTTGGACCACTTTGAGGCCTCTTGTGGAATATGAGATATCTTCACCTAAAAACAAGACAGAATCATTGTGACAAACTTCTTGGTGATGTGTGCATTCATCTCACAGAGTTGAACTTTACTTTTGATTGAGCAGTTTTGAAACACCATTTTTTGTAGAATCTGCAAGTGGACATTGGCAGCGCTTTGAGGCCTATGTGGGAAAAGGAAATATCTTCACTTAAAAACTAGATAGAAGCATTCTGACAGACTTCTTTGTGATGTGTGCATTCATCACACAGAGTTGAATCTTACTATTGATAGAGCAATTTTGAAAATCTCTTTTTGTAGTATCTGCAAGTGGACATTTGGAGCGCTTTGAGACCTATCTTGCAAAAGCAAATATCTTCACATAAAAATTAGACAGAAACATTCTGAGAAATTTCTTTGTGATGTGTGCATTCATCTGAAAGAGTTGAACCTTACTGTTGATAGAACAGTTTTGAAACACTCTTTTTGTAGATCTGTAAGTGGGCATTTGGAGTGCTTTGAGTCCTACAGTGGAAAAGGCATATCTTCTTGTAAAAACCAGAAAGAAGCATTCTGACAAACTTCTTTGTGATACGTCCATTCATCACACAGAGTTGAACCTTACTTTTGATTGAGCAGTTTTGAAACTCTCCTTTTTTAGTATCTGCAATGGGACATTTGGAGTGCTTTAAGGCCTATCTTGGAAAAGTAAATATCTTCACATAAAAACTAGACGGAAGCATTCTGACAAACATCTTTGTTATGTGTGCATTCATGTCATAGAGTTGCACCTTACTTTTGATCCAGAAGTTTTGCGACACTCTTTTTGTAGAATCTGCAAGAGGACATTTGGAGCACTTTGGCACCTATGGTGATTAAGGAAATATCTTCACATAAAAACTAGATAGAAGCATTCTGACAATCTTCTTTATGATGTGCCCATACTTTTGATAGAGCAGCTTTGAAAAACTCTTCTTGTAAAATCTGTAAGAGGACATTTGGAGCACTTTTATGCCTATGGTGGAAAAGGAATTATCTTCACATAAAAGCTAGACAGAAGCATTATGACAAACTTCTTTGTGACGTGTGCATTCATCTCACAGAATTGAACATTATTTTTGATAGAGCAGCTTTGAAACACTCTTTTTGTAGAATCTGCAAGTGACATATGAGCGCTTTGAAGCCTATGGTGGTAAAGGAAACATCTTCACATAAAAACTACATAGAAGCATTCTGACAAACTTCTTTGTGAGGTTTGCATGCATCTCACAGAGTTGAACATTACTTTTGATTGAGCAGCTTTGAAATGCTCTTTTTAAAGGATCTGTAGTGGATATTTGCTGTGCTTTGAGGCCTATGGTGGAAAAGGAGATATCTTCACATAAAAACTAGACAGAAGCATTCTGAGAAACTTCTTTGTGATGTGTGCATTCATCTCACATATTTGAGCCTTACTTTTGATAGAGCAGCTTTGAAACACTTATTTTGGTGAATCTGCTAGTTGACATTTGGAGCGCTTTGAGGTCTACAGTGGAAATGAAAATATCTTCATATATAAACTAGACAGAAATATTCTGACAAACTTCTTTGTGATATGAGCATTCATCTCACAGACTTGAACCTTAGTTTTGATAGGGCAGTTTAGAAACTATCTTTTTGTTGTATCTGCATGGGGAAATCTGAGTGCTTTGAGGCCTATCTTGGAAAAGGAAATACCTTTACATAAAAACTAGACAGAAGCATTCTGACAAACTTCTTTGTGATGTGTCCATTCATCTTAAAGAGTTGAACCTTACTTTCAATACAGCCACTTTGAAGCACTCTTTTTATAGAATCTGCATGTTGGTATTTGGAGCGCTTTAAGGCCTATGGTGGTAAAGGAACCATCTTCACATAAAAACTAGATAGAAGAATTCTGACAAACTTCTTTGTGCTGTGTGCATTCATCTCACAGAGTTGAACCTTACTTTTGATTCAGCAGTTTTGAGACACTCTCTTCATAAAATCTGTAAGTGGAGATTTGGAGTGCTTTGAGGCGTACGGTGGAAAAAGAAATATCTTTCCATAAAAACTAGACAGAAGCATTGTGACAAACATTTTTGTGATGTGTGCATTCATCTCACAGAGGTGAAACTTACTTTTGATTGAGCAGCTATAATCACTCTTCATGTAGAATCTAAAAGGGGATATTTTGAGCACTTTGAGGCCTATCTTGGAAAAGAAAACATCTTCACATAAAAACTAGACAGAACCATTCTGACAAAGTTCTTTAAGATGTGTGCATTCGTCTCACAGAGTTGAACCTTACTTTTCATAGAGCAGCTTTGAAACACTTATTTTGTTGAATCTGCAAGTGGACATTTAGAGCACATTGAGGCCTACAGTGGAAAAGAAAATATCTTCATATAAAAACTAGAAAGAAATATTCTGACAAACTACTTTGTGATGTGTGCATTCATCTCACAGAGTTAACCTTACTTTTGATAGGGCAGTTTAGAAACTCTCTTTTTGTTGTATCTGCATGGGGAGAATTGAGCACTTTGAGGCCTATCTTGGAAAAGGAAATATCTTCCCATAAAAAGTAGACAGGAGAATTCTGAAAAACTTCTTTGTGATGTGTGCATTAATGTCACAGAGTTGAACCTTTCTTTTGATTGAGCAGTTTGAAACACTCTTTTTGTAGAATCTGCAGGTGGATATTTGGAGTGCTTTGAGTCCTATGGTGGAAAAAGAAATATCTTCACATAAAAACTACACAGAAGTATTTTGACAAACTTCTTTGTGATGTGTGCATTCATCTCACAGAGTTGAACCTTATTTTCAATAGAGCAGCTTTGAGACACTCTTTTTGTAGAATCTGCAATTGGACATTTGGAGCACTTTGAGGCCTATGATGGAAAAGGAAATATCTTCATATAAAAACAAGACAGAAGCATTCTGAAAAACTTATTTGTGATACGTGCATTCATCTCACAGAGTTGAACTTTACATTTGATAAAGCAGTTTTCAAACTCTCTTTTGGTAGTATTTGCAAGAAGACATTTGGAGCGGTTTGAGGCCTATCTTGGAAACGGAAATATCTTCATATAAAAACTAGAAAGAAGCATTCTGACAAACTTCTTTGTGATGTGTGCATTAATGTCACAGAGCTGAACCTTACTTTTGATTGAGCAGTTTTGAAACACTCTTTTTGTAGAATCTACAAGTGGACATTTGGAGTGCTTTGAGTCCTATGGTGGAAAAAGAAATATCTTCACATAAAAACTACACAGAAGTATTTTGACAAACGTCTTTGTGATGTGTGCATTCATCTCACAGAGTTGAACCTTACTTTTGATAGAGCAGTTTGAAACACTCTTTTGTAGAATCTGCAAGTTGACATTTGGAGCGCTTTGCGGCCTATGGTAGAAAAAAGAAATATCTTCACATAAAAAATACACAGAAGTATTCTGACAAACTTCTTTGTGATGTGTGCATTCATCTCACAGATTTGAACTTTACTTTTGATAGGGCAACTTTGAAACACTCCTTTTGTAGAATCTGCAAGTGGACATTTGGAGCACTTTGAGGCCTATGATGGAAAAGGAAATATCTTCATATAAAAACTAGAAAGAAATATTCTGACAAACTTTGTGATATGTGCATTCTTTTCACAGAGTTGAACTTTACTTTTGATAGGGCAGTTTAGAAACTCTCTTTTGGTAGTATTTGCAAGGGGACATTTGAGAGGTTTGAGGCCCATCTTGAAAAAGAAATATCTTCACATAAAAACTACACAGAAGTATTTTGACAAACGTCTTTGTGATGTGTGCATTCATCTCACAGAGTTGAACCTTACTTTTGATAGAGCAGGTTTGAAACACTCTTTTTGTAGAATCTGCAAGTCGACATTTGTAGCTCTTTGATGACTATGGTGGAAAAAGGAATATCTTCACATAAAAAATACACAGAAGTATTCTGACAAACTTCTTTGTGATGTGTGCATTCATCTCACAGATTTGAACTTTACTTTTGATAGGGCAACTTTGAAACACTCCTTTTGTAGAATCTGCAAGTGGACATTTTTAGCGGTTTGAGGCCTATGGTAGAAAAGTAAATACCTTCACATGAAAATTAGACTAAAACATTCTGAGAACCGACTTTGTGATATGTGCATTCTTTTCACAGAGTTGAACTTTACTTTTGATAGAGAAGTTTTGAAACTCCCTTTTGGTAGTATTTGCAAGGGGACATTTGGAGAGGTTTGAGGCCCATCTTGGAAAGGGAAACATCTTCATATACAAATTAGACAGACGCATTCTTTTTTTTTTTTTTGAGACAGAGTCTCGCTCTGTCACCCAGGCTGGAGTGCAGTGGCGCAATCTCGGCTCACTGCAAGCTCCGCCTCCCAGGTTCACACCATTCTCTTGCCTCAGCCTCTCCAAGTAGCTGGGACTGCAGGTGCCCACCACCACGCCCGGCTAATTTTTTGTATTTTTAGTAGAGACAGGGTTTCACCGTGGTCTCAATCTCCTGACCTCATCATCCACCCACCTCGGCCTCCCAACGTAGGCTGGGATTACAAGCGTGGGTTTCTCACCGTGTCTACTTCCACAGATGCATTCCCATGACTTCTTATGATGTGTGCATTAATGTCACAGAGTTGAACCTTACTTTTGATTGAGCAGTTTTTAAACACTCTTTTGTAGAATCTGCAAGTTGACATTTGGAGCAACTTGAGGCCTATGGTGGAAAAAGAAATATCTTCCCATAAAAACTACACAGAAGTATTCTGACAAACTTCTTTGTGATGCATGCATTCGTCTCAGAGAGTTGCACCTTACTTTTGTTGGATGAGCTTTGAAACACTCCTTTTGTAGAATCTGCAATTGGACATTTCGAGCACTTTGAGGCCTATGGTGGAAATGGAAATATCTTCATATAAAAACTAGACAGAAGCATTCTGACAAACGCCTTTGTGATACGTGCATTCTTCTCAAAGATTTGAACTTTACTTTTGATAGAGCGGTTTTGGAACTCTCTTTTTGTATTATCTGCAAGGGGACATTTGGAACATTTTGAGGCCTATCGTTCAAAGGGAAACATCTTCCTATAAAAACTAGACAGAATAATTCTGACAAAATTCTTTGTGATGTGTGCATTCATCTCACAGAGTTGAACCTTACTTTTGATAGAACAGCTTTGAAACACAGAAAGGGGAACATCACACTCCAGGGACGTATTTGTGCAGGGTGGGGGGGGGTGTGAGGGACAGACAAGCATTAGGGAGATATACCTAATGCTAAATGACGAAGTTAATGGGTGCAGCAAAACAACATGGCACATGGATACATATGTAACAAACCTGCACATTGTGCACATGTACCCTAAAACCTAAAGTATAATAATAAAAAATAAAATAAAATAAAATAAAATATCAATCACAGCAATGAAAAAAAAGAAACACTCTTTTGTAGAATCTGCAATTGGACCTTTGGAGCAACTTGAGGCCTATGGTGGAATAGGAAATATCTTCACATATAAACTAGACAGAAGCATTCAGAGAAACTTCTTTGTGATGCATGCTTTCATCTCACAGAGTTGAACTTTACTTTTGATAGAGCAGTTTTGAAACTCTCTTTTTGTAGTATCTGCAAGGGGGCATTAAGAGCGGTTTGATGCCTATCTTGGAAAGGGAAATATCTTCATATAAAATCTATACAGAATCATTCTGACAAACTTCTTTGTGATTTGTCCATTAATGTCACAGAGTTGAACCTTACCTTTGATTGAGCAGTATTGAAAAAATCTTTTTGTAGAATCTGCAATTTGACATTTGGGATGTTTTGAGGACTACAATGGAAAAAGAAATATCTTCACATAAAAACTGCACTGAAGTATTCTGACAAACTTTTTGTGATTTGTGCATTCATCTTACAGAGATGAACTTTATTTTTGATAGAGCAGATTTGAGACACTCTTTTTGTAGAATCTGCAATTTGACATTTGGGATGTTTTGAGGACTACAATGGAAAAGCAATATCTTCACTTAAAAACAAGACAGAAGCATTCTGACAAGCTTCTTTGTGATGTGTGCACTTATCTCACAGAGTTGAACTTTAGTTTTGATAAAGCAGCTTTGAAACACCTTTTTCATAAAATCTGTAAATGGACATTTGGAGCGCATTGAGGCCTACGGTGGAAAAGGAAATATGTTCACATAAAAACAAGACAGAAGCATTCTGATAAACTTCTTTTTGACATGTGCGTTCATCTTGCAGAGTTGAACTTTACTTTTGATAGAGCAGTTTTGAAACTCTCTTTTTGTAGTATCTGCAAGGGGATATTTGGAGCAGGTTGAGGCCTATCATTGAAAAGGAAATATTTTCAAATAAAAACTAGACAGAAGCAGTGTGACAAACTTCTTTGTGATGTGTGCATTCATCTCACAGTGTTGAACTTTACTCTTGATAGAGCAGTTTTGAAACTCTCTTTTTGTAGTATCTGAAAGGGGACATTTTGAGTGGTTTGAGGCCCCCACAAAACGTAATATCTTCACATGAAAACTAGACAGAAACATTCTGACAAACTTCTTTGTGATATGTGCATTCATCTCACAGAGTTGAACCTTACTTTTGATAGAGCAGTTTTGAAACACTCTTTTTGTAGAATCTGCAAGCGGAGATTTGGAGAGCTTTGAGGCCAAAGGTGGAAAAGGAAATATCTTCATATAAAAACGAGACAGAAGCATTCTGACAAACTTCTTTGTGATGCATGCATTCATCTCACAGAGTTGAACCCTACATTTGAATGAGCAGCTTTGAAACTCTCTTTTTGTAGAATTTAGAAGTGGACATTTGGAGCGCTTTGTGGCCTGTGGTGGAAAAGCAAATAACATAACATAAAAATTAGACAATAGCATTCTGACAAACTAATTTGTGATGTGTGCATTCATCTCACTGAGTTGAACCTTACTTTTGGTAGAGCTGTTTTGAAAGCCTCTTTTTGTAATCTCTGCAAGGGGACATTTGAGGGCTTTCAGGTCTATCTTGGAAAAAGAAATATCTTCACATAAAAACTAGACAGAAGCATTCAGACAAACTTCTTTGTGATGTGTGCATTCATCTCACCGAGTTGAAACTTACTTTTGATAGAGCAGCTTTGGGACACTCTTTTGTAGAATCTGCAAGTGGACATTTGGAGCGCTTTGAGGCCTACAATGGAAAAGGAAATATCATCACATAAAAATTAGACAGAACCATACAGACAAACTTCTTTTTGATGTGTGTATTCACCTCACAGAGTTGAACCTTACTTTTGATAGAGCGGTTTTGAAACACTGTTTTTGTTGAATCTGCAAGTTGACATTTGGAGCACTTTGAGGCCTATGGTGGAAAAGGAAATATCTTCACATAAAAACTAGATAGAAGCATTCTGACTAACTTTGTGATGTGTGCATTAATCTCACAGAGTTGAACCTACTTTGATAGAGCAGTTTTGAAACTCTCTTTGTAGAATCTGCAAGTGGACATTTGGAGCACTTGAGGCATATCATGGAAAAGGAAATATCTTCACATAAAAACTAGATAGAAGCGTTCTGACTAACTCCTTTGTGATGTTTGCATTAATCTCACTGAGTTTAGCCTTACTTTTGATTGAGCAGTTTGGAAACACTGTTTTTGTAGATTCTAATTCTGCAAGTGGACATTTGGAGCACTTTGAGGCCTATAGTTGAAAAAAAATCTACACATAAAAACTAGACAGAAGCATTCTGACAAACTTCCTTTTGATGTGTGCACTTATCTCTCAGAGTTGAACCTTACTGTTGATAGAGCAGTTTTGAAACACTCTTTTTTCAGAATCTGCATGTTCACATTTGGAGAGCTTTGAGGCCTATGGTGGAAAAGGAAATATCTTCACATAAAAACTAGACAGAAGCATCCTGACAAAGTTCTTTGGATGTGTGCATTCACCTCACAGAGTTGAACCTTACTTTTGGTAGAGCAGCTTTGAAACATTCTTTTTGTAGAATTTACAAGTGGACATTTGGAGTGGTTTGAGGCCTATCTTGGAAAAAGAAATATCTCCACCCAAAAACTAGACAGAAACATTCTGACAAAGTTCTTGTGATGTGTGCATTCATCTCACAGAGTTGAACCTGACTTTTGAAAGAACAGTTTTGAAACACTCTTTTTTAGCATCAGCAAGGGGACAATTGGAACACTTTGAGGCCTATCTTGGAAAAGGAAATATCTTTACATAAAAACAAGACAGAAGTATTCTGAGAAACTTCTTTGTGATGTGCACATTCATCTGAAAGAGTTGAACCTTACTTTTGATAGAACAGTTTTGAAACACTCCTTTTGTATCATCTGCAAGTGGACATTTGGAGCTCTTTGAGGCCTATGGTTGAAAAAAGAATATCTTCTCATAAAAACTAGACAGCAGCATTCTGACAAACTACTTTGTGATGTGTGCATTCATCTCACAGATTTGAACCTTACTTTTGATAGAGCAGCTTTTAAACACTTATTTTGTTGAATCTGCAAGTGGACATTTAGAGCACATTGAGGCCTACAGTGGAAAAGAAAATATCTTCATATAAAAACTAGAAAGAAATATTCTGATAAACTACTTTGTGATACATGCATTCATCTCACAGAGTTGAACCTTACTTTTGATAAGGCAGTTTAGAAACTCTCTTTTTATTGTGTCTGCATGGGGAAATTTGAGCACTTTGAGGCCTATCTTGGAAAAAGAAATATCTCCACCCAAAAACTAGACAGAAACATTCTGACAAAGTTCTTGTGATGTGTGCATTCATCTCACAGAGTTGAACCTGACTTTTGAAAGAACAGTTTTGAAACACTCTTTTTTAGCATCAGCAAGGGGACAATTGGAACACTTTGAGGCCTATCTTGGAAAAGGAAATATCTTTACATAAAAACAAGACAGAAGTATTCTGAGAAACTTCTTTGTGATGTGCACATTCATCTGAAAGAGTTGAACCTTACTTTTGATAGAACAGTTTTGAAACACTCCTTTTGTATCATCTGCAAGTGGACATTTGGAGCTCTTTGAGGCCTATGGTTGAAAAAAGAATATCTTCTCATAAAAACTAGACAGCAGCATTCTGACAAACTACTTTGTGATGTGTGCATTCATCTCACAGATTTGAACCTTACTTTTGATAGAGCAGCTTTTAAACACTTATTTTGTTGAATCTGCAAGTGGACATTTAGAGCACATTGAGGCCTACAGTGGAAAAGAAAATATCTTCATATAAAAACTAGAAAGAAATATTCTGATAAACTACTTTGTGATACATGCATTCATCTCACAGAGTTGAACCTTACTTTTGATAAGGCAGTTTAGAAACTCTCTTTTTATTGTGTCTGCATGGGGAAATTTGAGCACTTTGAGGCCTATCTTGGAAAAGGAAATATCTTCCCATAAAAACTAGACAGAAGAATTCTGAAAAACTTCTTTGTGATGTGTGCATTCATCTCACAGAGTTGAACCTTACTTTTGAAAGAGCAGCTTTGAAACACTCTTTTTATAGAATCTGCATGTGGACATGTGGAGAGCTTTGAGGCCTATGGTGGTAAAGAAAACATCTTCACCTAAAAACTACATAGAAGAATTCTGACAAACTTCTTTGTCCTGTGTGCATTCCTCTCACAAAGTTGAACTTTCCTTTTGATAGAGCAGCTTTGAAACACTCTTTTTGTAAAATCTGCAAGTAGAAATTTGAAGCGCTTTGAGGCCTATGGTGAAAAAGGACATATTTTCACCTAAAAACAAGACAGAAGCATCGTGACAAACTTCTTTGTGATGTGTGCATTAATCCCACAGAGTTGAACTTTACTTTTCATTCAGCAGCTTTGAATCACTCTTCATGTAGAATCTACAAGGGGACATTTTGAGCACTTTCAGGCCTATCTTGGAAAAGGAAATATCTCCACATAAAAACTAGACAGAAGGATTCTGACAAACTTCTTTGTGATGTGTGCATTCATCTCACAGAGTTGAACATTACTTTTGATAGAGCAGCTTTGAAACCATCTTTTTGTAGAATCTACATGTGGACATTTGGAACACTTTGAAGCCTATGAGAGAAAATGAAACATCATGACATGAAAATTAGACAGAAGCATTCTGACAACCTTCCTTCTGATGTGTGCATTTATCTCACAGAGTTGAACCTTACTTTTGCAAGAACAGTTTGAAACACTCTTTTTGTACCATCTGCAAGGGGACATTTGGAGTGCTTTGAGGCCTATCTAGGAAAAGGAAATATCTACACATGAAAATTAGACAGAAGCATTCTGAGAAACTTCTTGGTGATGTGTGCATATATCTGAAATAGTTGAACCTTACTTTTGATAGAACAGTTTTGAAACACTGTTTTTGGAGAATCTGCAAGTGGACATTTTGAGCGCTTTGAGGCCTATGGTGGAAAAGGTATATCTTCATATAAAAACCAGACCGAAGCATTCTGACAAACTTCTTGGTAATACGTCCATTCATCACACAGAGTTGAACCTTACTTTTGATAGAGTAGTTTTGAAACTCTCCTTTTGTAGTATCTGCAATTGGACATTTGGAACACTTTGAGGCCTATATTGGAAAAGAAAATATCTTCACATAAAAATTATACAGAAGCATTCTGACAAACTTCTTTGTGATGTGTGCATTCACGTTCCAGAATTGAACCTTACTTTTGATTGAGCAGTTTTGAGACACTCTTTTTGTAGAATCTGCAAGAGGACATTTGGAGCACTTTGAGGCCTATGGTGCAAAAAGAATTATCTTCACATAATAATTAGACAGAAGCATTCTGACAAACTTCTTTGTGATGTGGGCATTCATGTCCCAGAGTTGGGCCTTACTTCTGATTGAGCAGTTTGGGACACTCTTTTTGTAGAATTTGCAAGAGGACATTTGGAGCACTTTGAGGCCTATGGTGCAAAAAGAATTATCTTCACATAAAAACTAGACAGAAGCATTCTGAAAAACTACTTTGAGATGTGTGCATTCATCACACAGAATTGAACCTTACTTTTGATAGAGCAGCTTTGAAAAACTCTTTTTGTAGAATCTGCAAGTGGACATTTGGAGCACTTTGAGGCCAATGGTGGTTAAGGAAACATCTTCACATAAAAACTAGATAGAAGCATTCTGACAAACTTCTTTGTGACATGCCCACTCATCTCACAGTGTTGAACCTTACTTTTGATAGAGCAGCTTTGAAAAACACTTTTTGTAGAATCTGTAAGAGGACATTTGGAGCACTTTCAGGCCTATGGTGGAAAAGGAATTATCTTCACATAAAATTTAGACAGAAGCATTCTGACAAACTTCTTTGTGAATGTGCACTCATCTCACAGAGTTGAATCTTATTTTTGATAGAGCAGCTTTGAAACACTCTTTTTGGAGGATCTGTAAGTGGGCATTTGGGCACTTTGAAGCCTATGGTGGTAAAGGAAACATCTTCACATAAAAAGTACATAGAAGCATTCTGACAAACTTCTTTGTGATATTTGCATTCATCTCACAGATTTGAACCTAAATTTTGATAGAGTAGTTTTGAAACACTGTTTTTGAAGAATCTGTAGTGGATATTTTCAGTGCTTTGAGTCCTATGGTGGAAAAGGAGATATCTTCACATAAAAACTAGACAGAAGCATTCTGAGAAACTTCTTTGTGATGTGTGCATTCAACTCACAAATTTGAACCTTACTTTTGATAGAGCAGCTTTGAAACACTTATTTTGTTGAATCTGCTAGTGGATCTTTGGAGCCCTTTGAGGACTACAGTGGAAATGAAAATATCTTCATATAAAAACTAGACAGAAATATTCTGACAAATTTCTTTGTGATACAAGCATTCATCCCACAGAGTTGAACCTTAATTTTGATAGGGCACTTTAGAAACTATCTTTTTGTTGCATCTGCATGGGGAAATTTGACGGCTTTGAGGCCTATCTTGGAAAAGGAAATATCTTCACATAAAAACTAGACAGAAGCATTCTGACAAACCGTGATGCATGCATTCATCTCACACTGTTGAACCTTACTTTTGAAAGAGCAGCTTTGAAGCACTCTTTTTATAGAATCTGCATGTGGACATTTGGAGTGCTTTAAGGCCTATCCTGGTAAAGGAAACATCTTCACATAAAAACTAGACAGAAGTATTCTGACAAACTTCTTTGTGATGTGTGCATTCATCTCACACTGTTGAACCTTACTTTGATAGAGCAGCTTTGAAACACTCTTTTGTAGAATCTGCAAGGGGACATTTGGAGCGCTT